>JAUJYP020000801.1:9325000-9327500 GCA_030674075.2 Linum usitatissimum
GACGATCGGGTCGGTCCATGGATTTTTCCGCATTTCACTAAAGGGTTGAAGGGAGATAGTGCATCAAGCTGTTCGCAAGGGGCAACTTGATCCTCTTCCCCGGGGATCCCAGATGAGGGAACCCTAGGAGAGCCGCCGACTCCAACTATCGTCCATGTACGATCCATACTAGATCCGACCAACTACCCATCCTACCTCCTCTACGTTCTTGACGACCCATCTTTGTCTCCGTAGAGTGTTTCAGTGGCATGTTTCGGTCCTCTTCCCCATTACTTAGAAAAAGTGAGCCACCGGTTCAGGTACAAGAGACTATCATTACCACCTAGAAAATTAGACATCCAACCCGTATCGCAACGACCCAATTGTAAGAGCGGAGCTCTACCAACTGAGCTATATCGCCCCGAGCCAACTGGAAATGCATGAAGGACTCAGATGCTTCTTTTATTCTTTTCTTTGGCCCAGCTAGGCCATCCTGGACTTGAACCAGAGACCTCGCCCGTGAAGTAAATCGTCGCACCTACAGTCCAACCAATTAACCGATTGGGAGAGAATCAATAGATTCCTTTTCGGGAGCGATTCATCCTTCCCGAACGCAGCATATAACTCTCCGTTGTACTGCACTCTCCAAGTGTGCATCTTCCTCCCTTCTTCCTTACCATGGTAATTTTGAAATAACTCCGATGAGAAGAAAAAAGAAGGTGTTAAGAGACCCTCCTGGCCCCACCTTAGACACTCTAAGATCCTTTTTCAAACCTGCTCCCATTTCGAGTCATCGAGTCAAGAGATAGATAAATAGACACATCCCATTGCACGAATGGGGGGCCTTCGTAGTGACTGAAGGGGTCGAAGACCAAGTGAGTTATTTATCAGCCAAGCATTCTTCGTACGGCTAGATCCAATCTCCTGGTCCCTACGGAAACAAAAAAGAATTTACAGTTCGTTTTTCGCATTCGTAAGAACGCGAGTTCTTTTTCGGGAAGGAGGGCTAGGAAAACCCTATTGATTGCGGCTTTCTCCGGACCTCGGGAAAAGCATGAAAAAGGCTCGAATGGTACGATCCCTCCGTCGCCCCAGAATGAAAGGGGCGATCTCGTAGTTCTTGGTCTGTGAAGATACGTTGTTAGGTGTTCCATTTTATTTTCCCATTGAGGCCAAACCTAAACCTATGCTCGAGAGATAGCAGTCCATACACTGATAGGGCGAACCTAAACTTGTGTGGGCCCCCGTCAATTCCTTTGAGTTTCATTCTTGCGAACGTACTCCCCAGGCGGGATACTTAACGCGTTAGCTATAGCACTACACGGGTCGATACGCACAGCGCCCAGTATCCATCATTTACGGCTAGGACTACCGGGGTATCTAATCCCATTCGCTCCCCTAGCTTTCGTCTCCGAGTGTCGGCTGGCGGCCCGGCGAGTGCTTTCGCCGTTGGTGTTCTTTCAAATCTCAACGCATTTCACTAGTCCACCGGAAATTCCCTCTCGCCCCTACCGTACTCCGGCTTAGCGTTTTCCACCGCTTGTCCGGGGTTGAGCCACGGGATTTGACGGTGGACTTAAAAAGCCACCTACGGACGCTTTATGCCCAATCATTCCGGATAACACTTGCATCCTCTCGTATTACCACGGCTATCGGCGCGAGTTAGCCGATGCTTATTCCCGGATACGATCATTGCTTCTTCTCCGGAAAAGAAGTTCACGACCCGCGAGCCTTCTACCTCCACGCGGCATTGCTCCGTCGGGCTTTCGCCCATTGCGGAAAATTCCTCACTTCTTCGCCTCCCGTATGAGTCCGGGCCGTGTCTCGGTCCAAAGTGTGGCTGATCATCCTCTCGGACCGGCATCGATCATCGCTTTGGTAAGCTATTACCTCACCAACTAGCTAATCGGACGTGAGCCCCTCCTCGGGCGGATTCCTCCTTTTTTGCTCGGCCTACGGGGTATTAGCAGCCGTTTCCTCGTTGTTCCCCTCCCAAGGGCAGGTTCTTGCGCGTTACTCACCCGTCCGCCCCTGGAAACACCACTTCCCGTCCGACTTACATGTGTTAAGCATGCCGCCGGCATTCATCCCGAGCCGGGATCGAACTCTCCATGAGATTTTTAGTTGCATTACTTATAGCTTCCTTGTTCGTAGACAAAGCTGATTTGGAATTGTCTTTCATTTCAAGGCATCCCTATTCACTTTACCTCACTTTACCATGTTAATATTAGTAGTTAATATTAGTATTAGGGTTCGCTCCTAGAAATAGAGCCATCCCTATATTCACTCACGTTACCATATACTCATAATATTCATCACTTATTCATCACTCACGTCACCGTATACTCATAATATTCATCACTTATTCATCACTCACGTCACCGCCACGAGCCTCTTCTCATTCGACCCCGACGGGGGGCAAGTCAAAATAGAAAAACTCACATTGGGTTTGGGGATAATCAGGCTCGAACTGATGACTTCCACCATGTCAAGGTGACACTCTACCGTTGAGTTATATCCC